>JALIZH010016150.1:0-30210 GCA_030522465.1 Rhipicephalus appendiculatus
GTTCTGGAGAACATAACCATGCCCTGCACGTGTGCACCGATGATGGCACATGTGGTGGACATGTCACACGTGAATTGTATTGGATCACCTTGTAGTCATGACAGCCCGGATGTCGTGGGCGCCGCTTTGTCGTCACCGATAGAAACGTTGTGCTTCAATTTTGTGTGTTCGTTGAATGAGGCTGATGGGGTGTTGGCTGCGTCGTTCCAGAAGAGAAGGAATTGTTTTAAGCCTTTTTCGTCGTTTTCTGTGGTTTTGTCGCAATTGTCTTGATGTGTGGTGCAGAAAACTTCCTTGGTGACGTTCCTTCCTGCCAAGGTGTCTCAGATGTTGAACTTGTCACCGGTTTGGTCGGTGTCTTTTATGGCGACCGTCCTTATGCCGCGAGCATGCTTGCGATGTAGGTCCAGTTCGTCGTTGTTGTTCTAGTATCCGTTGTAGTCGCTGTGTTTCTTGAAGTTGCTTTCGTCGGCATTGCTGATGTTGGACAAGTTGATGGGGTGGGCTTATGTCGGTAATGTGCGTCTGGTTTTCTTCTCTTGTTGATGTGATGAGTAGATAGCTGGTGCACGATGGACTATTAAGCTTCTCGGGAATTGGAATAGACGATGGCGTACCAAAATTGTTAGCAGGCTCTTCACAGAATCCTGAGATGTTACCCAAGTTTTTACTGATTGCTGAATTCATATACGGTTGACATTGAGGTGGTTCAGTGCATGACACTGTCGTAGAAGACATGGCTTCACAAAATTCTAATTGCGAATGCTTCTGTCCTTGTGGAAATGTTGAGCTGAGAACCTCTGACGGAACACCCTGCCCGGAAAAGTCACGGAGCGGTCTGGTTTTGTGCGGGTTCGCCTGTTTATCCTCTGTAAATGCAGCGATCTTATGAGGTGCGTCTTGAGGTTTACCAGTAATATTGATTCCAGCTGATGTCAAGTCAGGTTGTAAACTATGCATGCGGCACAAGGTGTTAAGTGCATGTGGGGCATCAGCAATGACTTCGATTCTATCGTGCAGTGAAGAGTCAGCCAATGACAACTTTCCCGCAGAAGAAAACCCTGGTGGAAGACAGGGTCATCTCGGAAAACGTAGTGGGTGACTTTCACTCGGAAGACGCTTCATGTTGTCTTGCTTGTCGGGCATTGTGGGTTGTGCGTCGTCATAGCTAGAGAACTCTTCAGAGGCTTCTGCGATGTCGTTCATTACGGACGCTTCTGACACCCAGCTGCGTGCGAGGTTTGATACATCCGATATTTCCGTATTGTTTCGATTCTTGGATCGATGAGCACTGGATGATGATACCACAACCGACGCGGCATGACCAGGTTCCGATTACGAATTTCGGCAAGTCTGCGGGACCATGGACGAATGTCTTGTGACGAATGACACCTCTTGGACTCGTTGTGGCGTGGTGGGGTATTTTCCCGAGGCATCAGCTCGTCTGCCGTGAACGCACCGATATTGTGAGGAATGCGGTGATAGTTATGAAGAACAGGACAGCCACTTGATGCAAAGGCCAGGTGGTGGGTCACGAATGCGATATGAGCAATAAGCAGCATCGGGTGGTTCAATAGCGCCTTGTGTCCTATGGTGCACTGAAGGGGTACGCGATGGGGGGTCTTTGCGAAGTTGGGAAACCTGGTGGAAAGGCGAGTCTTCGTGGCAAAGGCCTTGGATGCCTTTCAATGAGCGATTGCTTTAACTTGTCTCTTCGGAATTCTGAATTCGTTCCCATCGTTTGAATGCGCTTCCGTATATTCAGAAGAGTGATAAGACGGGGCAGTCGTCGAGGGCTTTCCACTATGAGGCCACCTTTGGCAAAGATGTTTGCGACGCAAGGACTGCTTGTTACCGTGATGACCGAGTTGAAATGTCTCCTGATAGAGCATTGTAGACGAGTCGTCGTGGTATTCTCGAAACGAATGGTCATTTTATCTTTGATTTTTTTTCATGACCCGTGGTTTTGAAAAATGTGCGTCAGATAAAACTTAAAAGCCTCACCGGCGACGTATTCGTTGAAGTTGGCGACCATGCCCCGTCCGACCATGATGCAGCGGTAGCGTGGCGTTCGAAGAGGTTGAAACAGTCCTCTACTGGTTCATCATCCGCTGATCCGGCGTACTGTGGCACCTCGAGGTCCGCCGATGGTGTTGTCATGATGCTGGTCACTGTATAGAGTGGGGATGTGCTTTCGTGGTCCACATTCGGTCAATGCGTCTTGTTGAGGTCTTCGATGACGGATGGCCGGTTGATGAAGTGGCTGCCAGGGTCTTCATCCTGTCGGCTTGTGTGACGTTATGAATGGAAGACGGGCCATGGCTCATACGCCATACTGTTTATTCTATTGCACTTCTTCCTTCTCGGCTTCCTACTAAACATCACTGCCTCTTACGTCACATATATACAGTTTTGATTACTTTTCTGCAGAAGAACATCGCTCTCGTGGCTTTGTCTTCGGCAAATGTGTATTCTCAAATTTTATCCGTGCCTATGCAGTGTGCGGGAGTGGGCTGTTGGCACCCATTAATGGTCTAATATATCCACAGTTTGCGGCCTCCAACCTCAACTTACCTCTCAGTCATAGCCACTAGCACACGAGGCACCGCGAGCACATGTTCTAGCTCACTTTGGCTGAACGACTCTTTCAGGAAAACAGTTGGGTACAACATTTTCTTTGCCAAGTCGTCGCTTTCCCATACAGCAAATCTGGGGCGCTATGCAGGATGGCCAGAGTTTGGCGAAACTCGGGGTCATTCCGAGCTCTGGCGACACCCCCCTTTTGAACGAGCCAAGAGTACGAAAAGGTCAAATCCAGCCCTAGGCGCGCGCTGCGTTCCATTGGTTACAGTGGAACGCGGCTCCACGTCAAGGACGGTCCACAAAGTTGGGCGGTGTTTTCAAAGCAGAGACATCTTCTGTCATTTGTTTGTCCTTCCACTGAGTGCAGAAGTGCGCCCATGCAAAAAAATGTCAGAAAATTTTACTAACAATATTGTTTAAAGGCACAGGCTGTTTGAATTCATTTTCAATCTTTTAATGTCTGCACTAAGTATCCTTTAGAATAATCAGCGTCGTTGCCTTCAGAGATTATAGTCCCGGTCCGAGCGCCTTACAACAACGCGACCGAAGCGAAAACTGAGGCCACGTGTATAATCATCATGGTTGGCCTGTACATTCTAGCGCGCTGCTCGGCTGGCGCGCGCCCTCTTCTTCGTCTTCACCGTCTGCTAGCTCCCCGAGCACGTGCGGCCGGCTGATTAGTTAATTAGCTGGGCGGTATACCAAGCTAATTAAGTGAGGACATACTATGACAAAGATAATTAAGCCAAGTCACGCTAAGGCCGAGTTAATTAAGCCACATCTTAATAAGACCATTCTAATGATGCCATGTAAAGGTAAGACCGTGCTAACTAAGACCACGCTAATAAACGCGACGTTAATTATGAGTGCGATAAGTAATATCACGCTGATGAGACCTTAATAATTGATATAATGCTGATTAGAACCGTGCTGATTAGGATTATGTTAAATAGCTGAATACTAATCAAGACCTTGCTAAATATACGCGAGGTAATAATTGTCGTTTTAAATAAAACCTTAACAATTAAGACAAAGCTGTTGATGATTATGTTAATGAGCTGTTGAACAAAGCTCTTCATGATCATGGGAAGCCGGAAAGGCCTAATGCTTTTTTTTTGTCTTCCAGTAATATAACTTCCATGCCGGCATGATTGGAATAAACGCAAACGCAAACTTCTAGCGAGGCTAGCACCGACAACTCTGTACGTAGTGTGTGAATCTTCGACAGTGCGATGGCAATTTCGGGGTGATCATCTTTGACAATCTGCGACGCCTCGCGAGCAGGGCGGTAACGTTATAACGTCTCATTAGCCACTTTGAGACGTATACTACATGTGGCTATATTGAAGACTGACAGAAAATCCTTGCTGTTCGGGTTATACCGAGAGCACCTAAGTTCATCCTTCACGAAGTAGTCAAGCCCTACATTATAGGGTAAGGCGGGGCAAAATGAGACACGGGGCAAAACGCGACATTTTGGCTTTACGGACCTCTACGGCTAATACAGAAAGCACTTTTCTTTGTTTCTATTGTTTCTATATTTCAGCGAGAGGTGCTGGTAGTTGTCCACCATTTTATGTTTAAAAGTTGATGATTGCTCACAGCGTTCGCGTGGGAAAAATTACGCGGCTGGTGTTAGTGTGTTCGTGACCCGTCAAAAAGGGGCGAAATTCTTCTCGGCCAAGTTTTCGGATCCGTGCTTGAAGCTACTCTGGCGTCAGTACAACAACTTAAGTATTTATATTGTTACTTTATACTACTAGCTACATACCACCAAAATTTTAGTTCATTTGGTGCGCGGGGCCAAAGCGGAAATTTTTTTGAATTTGGGCATGTGAGGGGGGGCAAAACGCGACAAAAAGGCATTGAATTGCCTTAGAGATTGTCTTATTAAGTGAACCATTTACTTACACTCATTATATATTATATTTTATTGTTTAGTTTGGTTCGGGCGCACAACGGAATATCATATACAGCTTCCTGGGAGGATTAAAGTGGCGAGTTGGGCTTGTTGGTACATATTTACGGAACACTACAGCGCAAAAAAATACACGACGGACGGAAAACGGAAAACGGCGGAAAACGGGAGGAAAACGGGAGGAAAACGGCGTGAAAAAGCACTGATTGCTGTTCAGGACACTCGCTTCATTCGCGCTGCATCGAGGTTTTTCCGCGTTCCCAATGATGCTCTCAAGAGGCGAACGCAAAATTGGAAGAATTTACAAGTCAAACCGTTCACAAACACGTCTCGGCATCGAGTTTTCCTCCAATACCAAATTAAAAAAAAGAAGCGCTGGAAAATTCTAATCTAGGAGAGTTTTAAAGTCATCGCCTCACGAAGCCCGGCTGACGAAGCTGAAAGCCACGAAACGCCCGCGCAGTTCTGCACCAAAACGGCAAAAGGAGGCGAAGAAGATGCGTCAGAACATATCTAGCGTCCAATCGTTGAATACCAATGAAGTGCAAGCTTTCAACAAAATACAGCAATAGTACAAAGAAAGACTGGTGGTGTTTGATCTGCAAGGAGTTTTGGAGCAAAACAGCACCGGATTCTGTCTGGATTCAATGCGTGGAGTGCAAGGACTGGGGTCATGAAGGCTGCGTGAGGCCCCACGGAGTTTAATTTGAAGTGCTTTTACGGCAAAAACTGAAGGGTTAAATTTTTTTCACGCTGTCTCGTTTTGCCCCGCAGGTTGGGGCAAAATGAGACATCTGGTGCATTTTTTATTTCTTTTTAAAATAAACTTTTTGACAGTGGCAACATGGTCATATTTATGTAGCACATACCTTGTACCCAAAGGAAAGCTTCTGCATTGACGTTTAAGGGTAAAGAGTGAAATAAAAATAAATATTCACTATTTTCAAATTTTTGTCTCATTTTGCCCCACCTTACCCTACATTTGATAGGTATTGCCGTGAACTCGTCTACGGATTATAACCTGAAAATATTCCATGCTTCTCGCGCCACTTTCGAGCGTATGTTAGCATGTACGTTGTGGCAGCTCGCATTGCCTTTTGAACGCGTTTGGGGCCAACGTATCGTGTCACAACGATTAACGGATGCAGACGCCCTCGACAGAATCTTCAAGCATTACCAGATGGAGACAGGAATATAAAAGGAATAATAAACAACGTTTCTTTTTTTTTCTTTTCTGAGCAATCTTTTTCTAGCGAACGCATGAATAAATGGAGCATTCAGACATATCCATGAGCCGGCACCCCTCGCGTGTAGTGATGAGTCAGACCAAATGAAAACGCTTATGCTGAACAACGCCGCGATGGTTCTCTCGCTTCTGTGCTGTTGTCACGAATCAATGTGTTGAGTTTCTCACGATTTCACGTTCAATTTCCGATGCTGTCTAAAGGCTTTTTACTGCGCTCATTGTCGAATGATAATCTCCGTCTGGAACCACCGGTGACCTCGGCTGTTCTCTGCGTGGGAAAGCGCGTTAGAAAGATTCCGACAATCCAGCATAAATTGCTGGCTGAGGCATATTAGCGCGAAATAAATAAAGGAAGACGAAGTCATAAATCAGACATTGGTCAGCTTCGGAATCTTTGGTTTTAATGATGCCGCACCGTGCGTTTTCCGGCTGCTGAGATGCAGAAGTAAAGGTTGAGCTGATACACGAAGACCTGAACTGGATCACGGAAAATAGGTGCTTAATGGAAGTGATATAAACAGTTCGCAAAATGATTAAGGTAATCTTTCAGAAATGCTGTTTCTGCACTGTCCATAGAATGCGGAAGATGGTTTCATTATCCAATGCACGTCGTTACAGGTAAGCCGGCAGTGAGAAAGCACCTCCATAACAGCGCGCCTGCTGATTACGGACTTTAGTTAGAGATTGAGCGGGCTTACCGCTGGACACGGATGTTTTCTCGCATGTACAAGGAGAGTTTGGCAAAGACACTTAAGCATGCTCTCGCTGTTTCTCACATACTTTTGACAAGCGAATACTGGAAGGTTATGGTGAGGCAGGCTGCACGTGGAAAACTATATACGTGTCAGCTACTTAGATCTATCTATCTATCTATCTATCTATCTATCTATCTATCTATCTATCTATCTATCTATCTATCTATCTATCTATCTATCTATCTATCTATCTATCTATCTATCTATCTATCTATCTATCTATCTATCTATCTATCTATCTATCTATCTGACTTACTTTTGACACTCTCGTGGTCTTTTTAACTTAACGCGGTGTCTATGGATCGGGGACTTCACCGAGGCAGCCAAAATCTTGAACCCCAGACAACGTTACTAGATGGAGTCAGTTGGAAAACTGCACGGGATCGCTACTGAAGCGGCGTGGCCGCTCGCTGTCTCCCAAAAAGTGGGGGGCGCTGCGACCGTTTTGCGCCCTGATCACGTGATGTGTTTCGCGTCGTGCGTGGTAGGTGTTCTCTGTCGCTGCTTCGTCTGCTCCGCTCGACTGGTGCGACGACGGCTGCGCCGCGTAGAGGGTCACGTGACGTGCTCGCATAGCGATGCCAGCGACACCTGGAATGGACGACGATCATCGGCCGCCTCCTCGCGCGAGTTTTCCAACTGTCCCCATCCAGTAACGTTGACCCCACAGCAGAAGACTACAAGAACAGCCAAACGACATTCAATTCATTTAAATGGACCCCGGTACACATGGGTAAAGTAGACACAGATGACCCTAGCACCCCTCCAAACATCCAAGAGAAGGTCCACAGAGCCACGCGAGAACTAACACTTGGACAGTCACACCCGACACCCCTCACCCAACGCAGAAGAGGGGAGCACTGCGGCGGAGGCTCTAGGGAAAACGGAGGAGGCGACGATGGCAAAGCAGCCATACAAGAAGACATAGCCAGATTGGTCACGTACTACGACATACATCCACGCTATAAGCAACTAAGGGAAGCATACCCACAAGCGCATAAACACCTAGACAGGTCTCAAGAAAAAGATAGGAGAAATTGCAAGCTAGGGGGTTCCGAAAGTGAGTACACTTAAAGTAAATTTCGGACAATGCCCAGAAACAATCATGAAGCTCCGCAAGCACGAACACGCAGGCATGGTACATATATTATGACAAGATAACTTTCTCAGAGCACTATAAAGCGGGGAGACAACATACAACGCGACCTTCCCCAAGAGCGACGACTAAATGCTCTGACTAGTTTACATCTACAGTACCAACTTCGCGCAATCCAGCGGGCCCGGGCAGCGGTAGAAAGGCTATGCGTCGCCACACACAATGTCTGGGCAGCCTAAGCACGGGCCGGCAACCTTGCAGATGTTTTTCTTAATAAAGGTGTTTTCGTCAGTCCGAAAAAAAATTTGAATTCGCGTCACATCAACATATCATTAATGCAATCCTTCCATATCACCCTTAATTAAGTTAACATGAGAAACCGTTAAACAGAGAATTGTTGAAGTCGAAAAAAAACCCCCCGCACAACAGAGATTCCTGTCCCTCATTAATTTCTGTCTTTTATTTATGTTTCCCCTTACACACCTAAAGTGGACACGCAGACGGCCCCCCAATAGGGCCTTGCGATCTTTCCATTTCCATCTTTTTCACATTAGCTCTCTTCTCCTCCTCAACTTTTGTGGTTTTGAGAGAGCGCGCAGCGCATGCACCTTCACGCAGCTAACCAAGTCAGCTGCTCCCTCGACGTAAACAAGCCCAATTGTCGAAACGTTAGTTCCTGCGATGTTCCCTTTTCAGCGAATTCTTATCGCTCGCAGACATCATATTCCCTTGAACTTCTGTTTTTTGGGTTAACATAGTTGTTTCATCGGTAAAGGAAGGTGACACTTTGGATGCAAAGGCGCATCAATGAATTCGATAGCAACAACTTCGAATGTCATACGAAGAAAAGCTTGCAGCTAGCAGCTCACTCCTTTAACAAACAAGGCCGCTGAAGCAAACGAAGTGACTTTTTGCGGCTTGAAAGCAAACATCGCGATGAAAGACAAAGGCGTGCGAGCACGGGTTACTACACTTTGTAAGGGAATGTACGGAGCTGAAGCCGTGGCGGGCAGCGCTTCTCCGGCGATAGAAGGGCGGGGAGAGACTCCATTAGCACTTCACTTGGTCCCATGCGCAATCTCGCGGGTGATAGTGAACGCGCTTTTGTCACACAGAATCACCTCAGTAATCTGCGTAAATAGTGCAGGAAATAGTGTATGCACATAGCTCGCCGTTAGTTCGCGGGAGGGTGTATGTGCTGTGGCCGAGGGGTTAAACGAGTCATTCCGCGGAATGAGAGCTCACAGGTTCGAATCCCCATCACGAGCTACGGAAAATTTGAACCATATATATATATATATATATATATATATATATATATATATATATATATATATATATATATAAATTGTTAAGACGTTTATTGGCGGGCACTCGGCAACGATGCACGACAGCGACAGTCAAGGCGGGGACCGACTCTCAGCACGAGCTGCTCTTTTTCCTTCGAAGAGGGCGACCCACTAGAAAGCGCTGGAGAGGACGACCCACTAGTTCCAAAGCTTCGCTACAATTACCCCGGGTACGAAAAGGGAGCCGCCTGGCGACCTAACAGCTGGTTACTATGAGCGGGTGATGGTAGACCTTGAGGCGCTCCACGTTGACAATGTCGCGCCCTCGACGGCGCATGTCCGAAGATGGTTCGATGGGTTCGATCAGGTAGTTTACAGGAGAAGTGCGTTCGACGACACGGTAGGGGCCGTCGTATTTGGGCAGTAGTTTTGAAGAGAGGCCAGTTGCAGTGGTAGGGATCGAGAGCCATACGAGCGCTCCAGGGAGGAACGTGGGCGCTGAAGTGCTGGTGTCAGCGCGAATGCTCTTCTGCCGCTCTTGATCATGTGTAGTAAAGGTCTTTGCAAGCTCTCGACACTCTTCAGGAAGCCTGGCTGTGTCAGAAATAGGCGCACACTCAGATGGATCCGGCTTGTATGGAAGTATCGTGTCGATGGCGTGCGACGGGTGCCTTCCATATAATAAGAAGAAAGGTGAAAAACCAGTAGTGCTCTGAGGGGCGGTATTATAGGCTTAGGTGACGAACGGTAGAATGGCACCCCAATTTGTGTGATGGGCGGCGACGTACATGGAGAGCATGTCGCCGAGCGTACGGTTGAAGCATTCGGTGAGACCATTCGTCTGCGGGTGGTAAGCAGCAGTTTTGCGGTGAACAACGTTGCACTCTTTGAGAATGGCTTCGGCGACTTCGGACAGGAAAACACGGCCTCGAAACACTCAGCAGTTCCTGGGGTGGACCGTGACGCAGCATGAGTCGTTGAAGCAGGAAGGAGGCCACATCGCGCGCCGTAGCCGCGGGGAGGGCGGCGGTTTCGGCGTATCGCTTGAGGTGGTCTACAGCGACGATGGCCCAGCGGTTACCAGCCGACGTTAGTGGAGGTGGCCCGTACAAATCGGTACTAACGCGCCCAAACGGCCGGTCAGGGCAAGGTAGAGGTTGCAGACCTGCCGGCGACAGGTGCGTTGAAGTTTTGCGGCGCAGACAATCTATGCAGGAGCGAACGAATTTCTGCACGTAGCGGTACATTCCTCGCCAAAAGTACCGTTGGCGAATGCGGTGGTAAGTCTTCGATACCCCGGAGCGCGCACATTGCGGATCAGAGTGGAACGACTCGCATATGTCAGAGCGCAGACTGCAGGGTATGACTAGTAGGCACTGGCGGCCATCACTGTTGTAATTGCGTCGGTGGAGGAGGTCGTCGCGAACGGCAAAATGGTGGGCTTGACGACGCAACGCGCGAGTGGATGGTGTTGCCGATAGATTAGTCAGCAAGTCTATCAGTGAGGCAATCCATCGATCCTTGCGCTGTTCGGTGGCGATGGTATGCAGGTCGATGGAAGAAACGGCAAGGTGAGACGCTAAGCTGTGGGCATTGTCGTCAGGCAAGGGAGAGCGCGACAGGGAGTCGGCGTGAGCATGCTGGCGTCCGTTGTGGTACAGCACGCGGATGTCGTAGTCTTGCAGGCGAAGTGCCCAACGGGCGACACGGCCTGAGGGATCCTTCAATGACGACAACCAGCACACTGCGTGATGGTCGGTGACGACATCAAATGGACGACCATACAAATAAGGTCGGAACTTCGTAAGGGCCCAGATGCTTGCCAGGCATTCTTTCTCCGTGACGGTGTGTTTGGTCTTAGGCTTTTGTAAGCGTACGGCTTGCATACGCCACGACATATTCCGCGAACCCTGGTTTGCGCTGCGCAAGGACAGCGCCGAGGCCAACACCACTGGCGTCCGTACGTACCTCTGTAGGGGCCGTCGAGTCATAGTGGCGTAGTATGGGAGGCGAGGTCAACAAACGACGGAGCGTTGCAAAAGCGTCGTCGCACTTTGACGACCACGAATGGAGAGGCCCGTTACTTCCGAGGAGCTTCGTCAGCGGCGATATGATAGTCGCAAAGCTTCGAATGAAGCGCCGAAAGTAGGAACACCGGCCTACGAAACTGTGCAGTTCCTTGACGGACGTCGGCTTGGGGAACTCGGTCACGGCCCGAAGCTTGGCTGGATCGGGGAGAATTCCGTCCTTGAACACGACGTAGCCGAGTATTGTCAGCTGCCGTGCTGCAAATAGGCACTTCTTTAGGTTCAGTTGCAGACCGGCGTCACTCAAGCGCGTCAAAACATGCCGCAGGCGTTGAAGATGCGTGGAGAAGTCCGGAGCAAAAACGACGACGTCGTCGAGGTAGTACAGGCACGTGTGCCATTTCAGGTTGCGCAGAACGGTATCCATCATGCGCTCAAAGGTGGTGGGCGCATTGCACAGCCCAAACGGCATGACGTTGAATTCGTACAAGCCGTCGGGCGTGACAAAGGCGGTCTTCGGTCGAGTGTCTTCAGCCATAGGTACTTGCCAGTACCCTGAGCGCAAATCGAGAGATGAAAAGAATTCTGCTCCTCGCAGGCTGTCAATCGCGTCGTCTATTCGCGGTAGTGGATACACGTCCTTACGAGTGATCTTGTTGAGGCGTCGGTAGTCCACGCATAACCGCACAGAACCGTCCATCTTCGCAACGAGAACGACAGGAGACGCCCAAGGGCTGTTAGAGGGTCGAATAACATCGCGTCGAAGCATTTCGTCGACTTGCTCGTTGATTACAGGGCGTTCTGTGGGAGATACGCGATATGGACGTTGCCGCAGTGGTGGTTGGGCGCCTGTGTCGATGCGATGCGTAACCGCGGACGTGCGGCCAAGTGAAGGTTGAGCAACATCGAAAGAAGAGCGAAGTTCTTCCAACAAGCCCAGAAGCTGGGAACGCTGGACCGGCGTAATGTTGTCGGGAATGGAGGAACCAAATACATCAGCGGATGATGAAGCAGATGTAGAAACAGCACTGAGCGTACTGGAACTTGGGCTGTGCGTGTCATAGGGTTCATCCATAACTTGTGCGTCTTCGATGGGTTCCACGCTGCCGAGGCATTCTCCTCACACCAACGTAACACTGTACACTGTAGTTCGTAACAAAAATAGAGGTGCTGCCGTGAGTGACTTGAACGGTCGCGAAAGGAACCAGCAAGCCTTTCCTGATGAAAACACAGTCAGATGGCGAGAGGAGTGCAACGGTGTCGGAAACACTGGCGCAGTAGACCGACACCGCCGTTAACGAGTTTTCAGGCACTTTGGTGTCGTCTTTGACGAGTACATTGCTTGCAGCCGATGGACTGTCGGCCGGCGTCGAATCATCGAATGGTGAGAGCTCTATTTCAGCTGGTGCGCAATGAAGATGGCGTCGTGACGTGAGAGAAAATCCCATCCTAGGATGACGTCGTGAGAGCATGCAGGAATTATGACCAATTCGACGGCGTACATCGCGTCCTGAATCATGAGGCGGGCTGTGCACACCGCTGTAGGGTGAATGCTTTGGGCGCTGGCTGTACGGAAGGAGAGCCTGAAAAGTGGCGTCGTCACTTTGCGCAGTAATCGGCTAAGTTTTGCGTCCATGACGGATACGGCGGCTCCAGTATCTACAAGGGCAGATGCGCGAACACCGTCCGCAAACACGCCTATCACGTTCGATGCTTCTCTGAGGGCTTTCGCAATTCGACAGCGTCGCAGCCCTTGCCTCGTGGACTGCGACGACTAGTTTTCCTGGTCGCGTGCGGGCGGACGTGGCCGCATCGGCGACAGTGAGCGACGTCGTGGAGACTGTGAACGGCGTGTAGATGGTGCGGGGCCGGACGTCGGTGACATAGGCGGCGGCTGGTCATAATAAGGGCGGCTCGATTCGCTGGGAAGGTTGGACGCGGCCCGAGGCTGGTGCACGCGAGTGCAATAGCGTGCGACGTGACCGGCGGAACCGCAGGCAAAGCAGATGGGGCGGTTGTCGGAAGTGCGCCATTGGTTCGCGTGTCCTATCCATGTCGCAGAACGCGATGGGCGAGGCGGCTGCTGATGTGACTGCATGGTGGGCGGCAGTCGGGGCACGTGGACGACGTCGGCGTATGTATGCGGCACAGTTGCGTCGAAGGCCCGAGGTCTGGCGATGTCTTCAGTGTAACTAAGCGGGCCAGCCACAGCAATCGGTGGGGGGTGGCCTGGCTACAACTTGTGCGTAGCTTAGTGGCGCAGGTACTGGAGGTGGCTGATGGTATTCAGGCATGACCTCCGCGATTTCCTGCTGAATAGCTCGGCGGAGGGGAGGCAGAAGTGTAGTTGACGGCTGTTCAACATGTTGCGGTGGAGCGAAAGCCAGTAAAGGGACCTGGCGGGCAATTTCCTCACGCACGAACGACTTGATTTCGGCGAGCAAGGTGGTGTGGTCAGAAACGGCCGACAAGCCCGCGAGGTCAGCGTCGCGTGAAGGTGGTCGATGGGTCATCAAGCGCTGCCGGCGCAGCTCCTCGTAACTTTGTCACAGCGTAATGACCTCTGCCACAGTGCGAGGGTTCTTGACCAGGAGCATGGTGAAGGCATCGTCCGCGATGCCTTTCGGAACATGTGTGATTATGTCCGACTCCGACATGCTCGCGTCCGCTTTCTTGCACAAGTCAAGGATGTCCTCGATGTAGCTGGTGAAGGACTCGCCGGACTGCTGTGCTCGTTCATGTAAACGCTGTTCGGCTTGCAGCTTACGTACGGCAGGACGGCCGAACACGTCGACGACGGCGGTCTTAAAAGCGGACCAAGTCGGAAAATCGGACGCGTGGTTGTTGTACCACATGCCGGCCACACCCGCGAGGTAGAAAACCAGGCTGCTGAGTTTGCCTGCCTCATCCCGTTTATTGGGGACGCTCACGCGTTCGTAAATGGCGAGCCAGTCCTCGACGTCAGTGCCAGCCGCGCCGGTGAAGACAGGAGGGTCGCGGATGCGGGGGGACACCGGGACATGGCGTCGGCGTAGGAGGAAGCGTTTGCTGAGCGGCGTCTTGGGGCATGGTTGATGGCACGGTACGGGATCGAAGCCCCAAGGGCATCGAATGCGGACAGAAGTTGGTTTAAGGGCACAGCACTCTCCATCAAATTGTTAAGATGTTTATTGGCGGGCACTCGGCGACGACGCACGACAGCGACAGTCAAGGGGGGGTACCGACTCTCAGCACGAGCTGCTCTTTTTTCTCCGAAGCAAGCGACCCACGAGAAGGCGCTGGAGAGGACGACCCACTAGTTCCAAAGCTTCGCTACAATATATATATATATGGACGGGCAGAAAGAAAACTTTTTATTTCTCCAACGTTTCAGCCGGGGACCGACCTTCATCAACGAAAAAAAAAAATATATATATATATATATATATATATATATATATATATATATATATATATTTGGAGGGTGGTGAAGCATAGTTTAAAAATAGGAAGTTGATCTGTTACCTTTATTCTTGGTAGAAAATTGAATTCCGCACCACGTCTTCACATGCCTACGTATGTCTGCTGGCCATATTATTCATTCTTAGCACACATTAGCAATGTGTCAACTTCTACTAGAGAAAATTAGCACACAGAAACCGACAGTAGTGAACAGCTATGTATAACTATGCTAGGTGTTGGAGCGGGCTAGTTGGTATTTCATAATGTTAAAGCTTCAGAGCAAAAAGTGCGCAGCAGACATAGAGACGACGATAAAATGTGCTGACTGCAAACTATCAGTTATTAAACCAACACACAAATGTAGTACACCTGACACACGTGCTCTAAACATATCTGTCAAAGCACGGCGGTGATAAAACAAACTAAAACCGAAAAGCAGCAAAACTACGCCGAAACATCACGTGCAGGTGGATTTAATTAAGCTAGTTCTTTTTGTGTATGTGAGTCCAATAGACGGCTAGCTTAAGCAGCTTCCATTAGCTATCGCCGCCGCCTCGATGACGATCGTAGTGCTATCGTTAGGGTGAGTGGCCAACGCTGTTGTTTTGTCAATAAAGCCACGCATTTGCATACAGCGCAATGAGCCGTCATCAAACCGTCACAGCCCTTTTGCACTTGTTGATTGTGCTGAAGCAATCGCACATTTAGGAATCCACCTGTCTGTTCGACGTTACTTCGACCACAGGACAATAGTAAGTTGTATACGACGCCCCTCGCACATTCAACAAATTAATTTTACTACTGTTCGAGAGCCTTCCTAGTGGGTGGGTTCCGGCATGTAACTGCGACAACTTGTCGGATGCCGAGAATGCTACTTAACGCGCTCATCTTTGATGAATCTTTTGAAGATTGTGTGATATACCACGTAGGTATGGAATCAGGGCCACCTTCTTATGAGCTGTTGCCTGAGAGTCAGCGCACGAGTCACGTTTATCAAAGAAGCCGGACAAGTATTCGAAGATCAGTGACACGTCGTGTGATGCTCAGGCTAGATAGATAGATAGATAGATAGATAGATAGATAGATAGATAGATAGATAGATAGATAGATAGATAGATAGATAGATAGATAGATAGATAGATAGATAGATAGATAGATAGATAGATAGATAGATAGATAGATAGATAGATAGATAGATAGATAGATAGACGTATGGAATCGGAGCCACCTTCTTATGAGCTGTTGCGTGAGGGTCAGCGAACAACTCACGTTTATCAAGGAAGCCCGGACAAGGATTCGAAGATTAGTGACACGTCGTCTGATGTTCCGGCTAGATAGATAGATAGATAGATAGATAGATAGATAGATAGATAGATAGATAGATAGATAGATAGATAGATAGATAGATAGATAGATAGATAGATAGATAGATAGATAGAACTAGCGGTTCTTCTATCTGACAAAAGAGATCTGATCACAAATAATTATCAGAACGGTGAGAGTAAGCAAAGGCCGATAGACAATAGTTTGAGCGACAAGCAAAGCCACAGCTAACATCACAGTCAGAAGAAAGGTACAACTAATAAAAGAAAAGTTATCGACGAACTTACTGTTTAAACCAGCCGCATCGTTAAGAATATGCACTCGGTTACAACCTAAGTAACCTGAGTAGTAATTTTGGAACCTTCGTGGAAATTGGCCAGGAGCGTGACGGTATTAAACGAGAACCGGGGACACGAAGATGTGCCTGTATGGAAAAAACCACCTACCTGAATGCAAGTGTTTGAGGTCTGCAAATAAGCGAATGGAATACGACGCGGCCTCTATCCAAAGTTTCTCTTGGTGGGAGAACGACGGCTGTGGTCGGTGTCCGCAGTTATTCTTAGTTTGTAACCAAAAAAAAAATTAAAATGTCTACCTCGCACTCACAGAGCGTAAACTTTGCAAATTCTTGTAGGTGGGCTAATTGGTTTGGTAGCATTCTAACGACAAAACAGCGCCAGAATACAGGGGCGAAAGGGGCCCATATATGAGCTCCGCGTCTGTGTGCCCCTTTCGTCCCTCTCTTCTTGCGCTGTTTCTTCCTTACAATGCTACGAAACCAACTAGCCCACCGACAAGCTTTAACAAAGTGGATTTCTAGTACATCGAGCCTTCCTCAGCGCTCGTGCGTGTGCCCCTTTCGTGCCTGCCTTCAAAGAGCATGCTATTTTTTGCAGGATACGAATTGCGGAATTCCCATCCAAACTTCACGATTGCATAGGTTGTAGCTTGCGCGTTTTTTTAGCTAATGCTAAATGACCGTTTAAAGTCAAGGCCACGCAAGAGTCACACGAGCTCTGCTTGAATTTATCTCCATGTAAGTTTCCCGCTTATATCATTAGCGGGTGATGATGATGTAGGGATTTCGATTGCGCAAGGCCCACGCTTGACCAAAGAGCGTCTAGCGGTAAGAGAAAAAACCATAATGGGGAAATGTTACAGTCGTGAAGTGGTGCACACAAGGACGCAATAGTAATCCGTACCTTGTAACGTTTAAAACAAAAGTTGCGATCATTTCGGGCTATCTTAACTGAGAAATACCTAGACTTCTTCATGAGTGGCAATAATCAATTTTTCAGAGATTTCGCGCTATGTTAATTCTAATATAAGGCAATCAAGACAGCTATTCCCATAAAACTTATGCAGGGTTATAGACAGATATGAACATAAAACACAATCATGTAGTCACAGGACTTTTTTATTCGCTAGTAATACGAATGGAAAGGTTAAGAATGGCACATTGTCGCATTGTACTTAGAAGGCTTCAAGGAAGACCTGGACGAACTTGGCTTCGACTTCGTCTAGTTGTGTGCGGTCACGGCAAGAGCACAACTCCTCCTCCTTTTTTATCAGAGACTCGGGTACTCGACTCAAGGCATCGGCAACATGCTGGCGGAAGTCCTTCTATGTCTTGCTCTCTTCACACGCACACAAGTGGAGATCCTTAACAATTCAGCTTCTGGAGTATGTCTGCAGCCTTAGCGGTGGATACTTCCTGGGCGTTGCAAGACTTGACCGCTTAAATTTTGCCTTCAAGACTCTTACCGACGTTCAATGCAATTTCCACCATGACATTCTTAACAGGTTCAAAGGCATTGCTGATGCCCTTGCCGAGTTCTTCAAAGAACGTGCGAATGCGATCGAAGAAATACTGTTCAGCCTGGAATAGTAGAATCAAAATTTTGTTACAAGCGACCACTAACGGTATTTCATGGGAAACAATCATTCACTGCGCAAGAGGCAACGTTGAGCATTCCGCTAAACACTACACCACATTCAACGTTAATTTACCCTGTTTGCTAGCATTTTCTAACCAAATAATATCGGAGCGCTCGAAAATATAGCGCTGTCAAATGTAGCTTCTACGTATTCATACCTTGAAGTTTATGGTGAAGGCAGATATATTAATGTGCCGCAAAGGGGATAGGGATATTTTAGGTCAGTGTTATTGCATACAAATCTGCTTCAATATCATTATTGTTAATAGTGTTTCACAGCAATTTCGAATACACATTATGTAATGACTTTCAATCCCTAATGATCATTCTGTAGTTTCTCTTAAAAACAAGAATATCTGCAACAAATGTTTTTTAGAATCTCTATCAATCAGTATCTGTCTACCTTTATACAACTCTTTCTAAGGCTCTTAATCAGTTGCTGAAAGCAACGAACAGAAATGTACCTTCAGAAGACCAAAACCAGACAGCTACAGCCTTATGACAAGACAGCAGCTCCACAAGACCCGTATATACACGGACTGGCAACGAGAGCCTCAATAAGGAGACCCTATCTTTTGGCTGGAGCAGATAGTGCATCTCTACGCGGCGACTCTAATGACATTTGAATCGCCAAAGAAGATCGTATTGGTGACTACAATCTTGCATACAACGTACTCACTTTTACACAGCTTAAAAAGGCAACATAAGAGACAAAATATACATAGGTAAACAAAGGATAAGTCAAGATTGTTGTAGTTCTAATGATGTGAGATCCATACAAAGTTAGTGCAATCTACAGTTGAAACATGACAATGAAGTTTAAAATTATATGTGCTTAACTGCGGAACCCCCCCAGCCGTATCAACGCCTTCTATCTGCGCTGGTTAAATGACACCGTTATCATGCTGCGCGTGAAATATAATGTATCCCACGAGCTTGTGAATATAGCATCATTTAAACTGAAATGTATGCTACACTGAAGGGCCCCTAAACAACCTCTGAAAATACGAAGAACGAGCCCGCTATTAAAGACGATAGTCTTTCTTGGGATACTTCAACGCAGAAATTTTTAGGAGCGAAGCTCCTTATGGCGAGACCTGGCCGGTTGTCGAGCGGCGTCGGGCGTCCGGCGTCAACCATCCTCTGTACCTTGTAGTGTTCCCTTATCGTACAATAGGGGGCGCTGTCCCATAGAGATGCATGCAAACTGCAGTTGGGTGACGATATACTAGATGCGTTGTACGCATTCCATTTCTCATCTCGTTTCCGAGAGGGCGCTGTCCCATAGACATGCGTACAATATGGCGGTTGGGTGAAGGTACGCTAGATGGCGTTGGCGATGCAGCTGCTCTTCGATATTAGGGGCGCCATCACCCTCTCCTTTCCTACGCTTCCCCCTCTCTCCTTCACAGCGTACATGTAAAATTAAAGTGAGCTGCAAGTCGCCATGACTCTCATCGACCCTTTAGTATAAACGCGCCCAATCTCATGTCGTTGATGATGTACTGGGTAGAATTCACGGAAGATTCACGGTTTACCGATGAACCTCCGGAGCTTCGCCCACTCAACATCATTCACTCCGTGGATATGCTGTGAATTTTTATTAGTCTGTCTGTCTGTCTTTCTGTCTGTCTGTCCGTCTGTCTTTCTGTCTGTCAGTCTGTCTGTCACACGATTCAGCCACCCCGCCAAAGTTTAACCACTTGCTGAACGCCCAGCCATTTTTCACTGGTGTGTTCATACTTATGAACATTGCGATCAAAAAGCAAATATTACGCATATCTGAGGCGCAACATCTATACGTAAGTATTAGGTGGTGTGTTCCGTTCCTAGAAAGTACATAGATGCGTAATTCTAAAGACCCTAGTGTTTTTAGGCTGCGCTGAAAATGCGACGCTGTGCACGAAAAAGCCCTGTGCCGACGATAAGGTGCTGCCGCTGGCAGTGGCCCTTGGTTCAGCACAAGCTCATGTTTTTCGATGGCGTCCATATCTCGCGCAGCGCCTCCTCGATTTTATCAATGCCAGGCAGATGCGGTCCCATTCAACATAGAGGAGGCACTGTCTGAGGCAAGGCAAAACATAGTAGACGGCCGGCAGAAGTCGACTGACGACAGTCTTTCGACGAAATTTGCAGCGAAGCACGGATACGCGGCCAATTTTTTTCTTCCAGCGCTTCCTCTCTTAGCGGCGCAAATCGTGGCGCCAGCTGTTTGTTCACGTGACGTCACGATCAAATAAGTTCTCGACTTTTCAACTTGGCGTGGCTTAGGGGCCCTTTAAAGTTGGATAACTGCACTACATGTCAGTTGTTGTGCACGAGTGTTCCCTAAATTCGATGGAGCCGATTATCTTTTTCTAGAAAGTAAGATGCTCGCGGCACTTAGGGAAGTTCAGGCTAACCATATGTACAGTCACGGGAGATATATTAATATGTGAACAATATTTTTCGCGCGTTAGCGGCAGCATATGAACTTTTGCACCAATTTTATGCAATCCGATTGGTAAAAGAAGATTGACAGAAAATGTAGTTAACATACGTGTTTAAGGTTACCGTTGATGGCTCATCTCCATCAATTCCATAAATCCAAAGAATTTCCTAGCTAAAGCAATATTCTCAAACTTCAGATATCACTGCAATATTCAGTTTCTCTCTTTAACGGTTTGTTGATAACATGTTACAATGTCTTTCGCTTTCAGAGTGTTAATTTAGCGGGGCCACACTGACACCTCCCTCAGGCAGTCGTCTGGATCAGGACAAAAGGAAAAATTACAGCGTCTCTAATGAATTTGCCTGAGACGACTAGAAGTCGAAAGTCATACGGAGCGGCTATTTTATAATCTTCATTATCGTCATCACCATCCTTGAGGCTCGAGGAGCCACATGAGTGCTTCGCACACTGTTGATGATGCAGCTGATGATTATGACGAACTATAATCAACCCGCTGCAATTAGTTCGCAGCGTTCAATCCAATCGATGCTTACGCAATCAGAATGGTGTCACGTCTGATGAGATTCAATGGATCTGCCATACAAGAATATGCACCGGCTAACTAGACTCCTTGGCTGGTATTACGGCACAATATAGTTTCTTCCAGAGAGTATTGAAGCACCGGCGTTGCTCTCTGGTATAATACTTGACTCCCAGTCTAAGATAACAACTTTTCATAATATTCCCAGAGATTTTAGTCTGTCAGCCGGAATTCCTGGGTTCCACTCTGGTTTGAATTCTGCTTTCTATCTCCAACTATAACATCACCTGGATTACAACCCCACATGTCGGGATTAAAGGACAGTGACTGACGAAGCACTTGCAGGGACTGATGAAGCACATTTTAATTAATAATTGGTTTCTTATTACGTCCAACCGCAAGAGCACTACATTCATCAGGATATGTTATAATTAGAGACCCGATTTGAGGCAAATGTCTATTTTGTTGCTTGCGCTCCTATCGCGCCACTTTCATATATAAGCACGAATTAGATTCAAAAGGCTTTTATAGTGTTTTTATCTGAGTATGAATAGCTATTTTCGGCATCTGTGCCTAAAGGCACCTAAATGCCTATTAATTCCTTTTTAAAATTTGGTGCTTATATTATCGCTATTTAGCCTCAGGTTTTATCCGAGTGCAGCTTGAAACCCTTATTCATGTTACCGGTCAGCATTGAATGTTGGGAAATGTGTAGGGTTTTACCTATTCCTCTTGTTAAACCAACTCCCGGGAAACAAAAACCAAGGCCGTGTTGCTGAAGGCACCCACTCACATCTGCTTGTTGAAGAAGTTGCCCTACGTAGCCATTCCGCCAGAGCCCATCGTCACGCTTTGGGGAACATGGCTAGAAGTTCTTGAGTGTTACAACTGCTACGTCTCCGACATCAAAGTCGAAATTAACGGCTGCTCAGGTGCCCAGAATGCTACAGCCAGGAAGGCTGACGCTGTCCTCTTAGTGCATATAGCCTACAAGGAGACATCACCTGCTTGTGCGCCAGCATCACGTTCGTCGCAACCATCATAAGGAAACTTCAACGTTCGGGACAAACTCTAATTGCGAACATTGCGCTAATTCTTCGGGTACGGCAATGAATCACGACTGTTCCTGGAGGACCAGTAGCCGAAAAGGCACGTTCGAAATAACGGTCGATCTTGGACAGGAACCTGGCATTTTCGGTCCTTGAAGATATTTCCGGAGTCCTTGCTCGTGAGTACTCTACGATACCAGCGTCTGTTAAATGATCGAATGTTCCCGAGTACAACTACACCCCAATAACATCTGTCGACGCCGAGCGTTCCTTTTAAGTGTTCGAGATCATTCTCAGTGACAGGAGGTACAACTTTGAATGAGGAGATGGTGGCAGTTTGCTATTGTTTTCAGAATTTTCACAGTGATGGTTACACTACGTTCCGCGTGCTCTCCAAACAGATTCCATCAAACATGTGTATTTCAAATGGGCGTATGTGTATTTATTTCGAAGTGTACGGACGTCTTGACTGTACAATTCTGATACTGGCAATGTATATGAAAAAATTGCCAATTTCTACCTGAATCCCTCATATAAGAACACCTTAATTTCTTAATATATCGTCCTCTCTTTTGTATTTATTATATGCCTGCTTTCATTGCCTCAATTCCCTTGCGTTAATAAAACAAAGTAGCGTTTTTTTTTAAAATGAGTATTCCCAGCTTCCGTGTATTCTTTTTCATCTTTGTTTTACTATATGTGACGCGCTGGTAAGCCACAATGCTCATTGAACATGAATGCGAGCACAGTCCTTGTTGAAAGTCTATTGATCGTCATTAGTCCAGCATCCTTATGGGGTAATTGCACGGCTATGTTCCACTGTTGGTGTCTCTATGTCATCACAAACACCATTTTTTTTTGTTTTCCTGTCGCAGATAGAGGTCGCGCACGTCTTCGCTTGATGTTATTTGCATTTATGTCAAAATTGACCGCGCCTTCATTTACGACGTTGGAGGCATGAAACGCTGTTTTCCCGGACAATTTTTGGCGCCCAGAAATCTCGCCTGTAATTACAATATTTAGGTTGCCATTGGGAGTAGGCTATATGATATTATTATTAAATAAACTAAAACAATCCCAGCACATCTTCTGAGCGCATCTTAATTGTGAAGGCAGAATAACAGTCACTAAAACACGTGCACTGTATCTGTTTTTTAAGTATAACTGAAAGAAAATTCTGGAATCGGTGAATATTCTCAAACAACAATTTTGGGGTCTCGCGCGTGAAACCACGGCATGATTCTTAGGTACGCCATGCCGGTCTCACCTAAATAATTCTGCCTACAAGATGCTCCTTGACGTAATGCTGAATGCAAGTACTCGGTTGTTATTACAGTTCGCCCTGTACAATATTATGGTCCCTGTCGCCAGGCATCGCACCCACGCCGTCGAGATTAGTGACCTTACGTGATAGTTGAGGACGGCGGCTCTTATAAGTCCGTTAATTATTCAGTAGTGCAGCTTAGTAACTCTGTCCAATCTCATGGCTGAATGCGCAGTATGTAAATAAATATTACCAATCACTTGCATGAATTGCCACGGGCATGGAATTACATGGGGCTATACCAATATGTGTATGTGTCATTGTGCAACAGAAGAGAGGACAAGGAAGTTAAGAAGACGATGAGGTCGTGTTTCTGGGGATTGGTTCGGCTCGACGTGCAGTGGTCCTGTAGACAGAGGTTCTGTATTATTCATAATCACGTCACATTATAATGGTTTTGGTCAATCTCGGTTTTAGTCGCCAGCTATTCATGATTAACACATTTTGTTGATGCAGCAGTGGACACGCACATCTCTATGGGCTTCATGCTGATTAGGAATAATACAGCAATATTCCAATACGCTAAAGCCGTTCACATGTGCCTGAAATAGAGTAGTCACCTGGTCCTCCGCTCCTTCCAAACCCTTTGTAGTGTCCCGAAGACCATGCAATATGGCACGCCGTACTTGACCGACTTGAATAGCTTCAACACCAAGACGCTCTGCTTCTTTGTCGACAGCGAAATCCAATGTCTTGTCTTCCTTTGGCAACTTGTAAGATGAAACTGTAAAGCAGCAGTTTTGTTTTGTTTATTACTGTTTATTTGGATCGTTGTTTCTAAAAGTGTAACCTATGGGTTCTGCAGGCCCCTCCTCGGCGTTCCGCGAGCCACTAAAAAATTTCCCCTTGTTCCGAACTCGCCACGTCACTTAGATGGCAAGCTGGAGGTGCGATCAATCTGAGGAGCTTCCATTACTCCCGCCTGAGTGTCAATAAGCCTATCTCAGTGCATAACAAATACGCGCGAGCTGGGAAAGAAATACCGCCAGCAGCTTGTTGCCAGTTAGACTCCGTAAGTGGGCCGCGCGGCTGCGTTATTCCCACATCTATTTGATAAGGTAGTGGACATGCTGCCATTTGCGACAACACTGGTTGTGACCAGGCATTATCGACACTATCCTATGTGGAAAATACGCACAGCAATGGGTTGAATCCAACAGCCAACATGCGGCTGGCCCTGATCGCGACTGAGCCTCGCATGGATGTGTTCGTCCAAGGAAAATGAGTTCAGTTTCATACCAGTGAATGATTTTTTGTATATTCTTGTTTTGGAATTTACTGCACGTAAATGAAGCGTAAAAGGAATGAAAAATTTTTGCATGAAAGCGGAAGGGGGGAAGGTTCCTTCGCTCTTAATGGAGCTTGACAGGGTTTCCTGGGACCAACATACTGGAGTACCCCTGATTTAGACGATACTTGATTACTAGCAGTGTTGTTGATGTCTTCTCTACGGATACATAGCACTGAATGCAAATACATTGTGTTAAGGAAAACTCTTATCAATGATCTAGGCAAGACGCTATAATTAATGTGTTGTGATGGCAAACTATTAGTGTGTATTACACAAGCGAGATATGTCACGCAACGGGGCGCTGATTATGCTGTGATTACAGCCACCTCAACGGTGATCCTCCGCGAAAAAATCTTTTCAAAGCTTCTAGTATCTGTTGAGTACATGTCCCTCTTAGAATGCGAAAGCTTTCCGAATTAAATAAGTGGTCACATTAGTGTGATCTATTTCTGAGCACCCGCTTGTCCAGCCGGTTCACTTTGAGGTTCGGGAAAAGTTCGGTGTGTATCTTTTCCTGTTCTAAGTTACATTCGTATACGTTTTGTAGAAAAAAAGGTACTGACATTCTCATTCTCCGTGGTTTTGGTTCTCCATAACATAATAAAATGTTGTTTTGAGGCACACTGGCACATTTCAGGTTTTACTACATTGCCTTTAGAGTATCGCAGCATTTTGAAGTATCAGATATCCCCCCACCCCATATTTTATCCAATCAGCTCTTTAGCCAACTCTTCTGAACGCTTTCCAGTAGGCCATGTCTCGCATGGCCCTCATCGGGGGTACGCATGCAACTCTTGCGCGTATCATTTATTTTGATTAGAATGAGGATGGTCGTCTGCAATGCTCGTCTAGGTGTACAGTTAAGAACTGAAGACTTTTCCCATCTTCACCATGTCAACCGGTACCCATCCTTCCGGTAACAAATTGTAACCGGACTGCCCTCATCTGTAAGAATTGTTTTGAGTCACCGCTGGCTTGGAGAGAATTTAAAAGCGCCTTTGGTTACCTTATGAAAATGGCCAGCATCTGCCTATCACTATTAGCACGGCGAAGTATTATTGAGCCCCCTGTGTGTGATTTTCCTCAGCACACCTCACAGGCGCCCCTGTTAACAATGCTAGCGCACCACGACGACCAGCGTATTTCTGAATAATAAATTTTGGAATGAAGAAACGTACGAGCTTCATAAGGCGACGAACGCGTTACTCTAGTTTATACGAGCTACCGGCCTCGTTGAACAACTATGGCACTCCGAGTTTGTTCGGCTTTTCGCCTATCTGTCGCTCTGTCTTCTTCATCACTGACTTCTTTGATATCGCTTCCGTCACTAATGTGACGTTAGGAACCAGGCACTGTACCAATTGCGCTATGGCTGATGCTTTACAAACGCGCCTTAAATCTATCTCGCCTTCTGGGATCGATGAAGTGAAGTACTACATCATGACACTAGCGAACGTCGATAGGAAGCGCTTCAGTAGTTTTAGCTTTCGGTGAAGCGAGAGACAGGCTCAAGCCAGAAAGCCTTCCCGCGTTCACTTCCCGAGCTGCGAACTATGCATCTGACATTCCCGAAGCGCTGTGCGGTATATGCGTGAGCATACGTAGATTACCCTCTTACTGGGCGTGAACTCCTGCGCAGTTCTCTCCTCAAATGACAATGCTTTTAACAAATACATATCTAGTACCATTGTTATGTCCTTGTTGAAGCCATCTATGAGTGGGATTAAGCATATGTTGCGTCCAAGTGTATGGTAACTACTTCCTACAGCACAACGGTTCATTAAATCATGATCTTTGGCGTTAACCTCGGAATGGCGATGTGCCACTCAAAGTAGGTGCATCTACGTCAAACGGTGTTAAAGCTGCCAAACACCAACAGTTTTCGTGCAAACTGTCAAATCAATGTACCATAAGGAAACAATTATACTACGGTCAAGACAGTGTTTGCTTTCAAGTTACGCCATTCCTATGACGGAGAGATCAACCATGTTTTCATTGTTTACCTTTTTGTCTCCTCTGACTGCTCCACTAGTGCACGGCAGTAAATCTGCTGTTTATCTTCTGGTTAGGATCTCTGTCTTTAATATAAAATTATCCAATGTTCTCCCTGCTCGCTTTATAACGCGGCACTTGTTTGAAGGGACAATGTTGTAGTTACCTATTTTTTATCCCGTATATATCTGCACTAGCCTGGTTTTCAGTGCTTGAAGTTGTTCATGCTTTTTTCAGGTTGTTTCCATGCTGGCTCTACTGAAATAAGGGCGCCACAAATTGCATTAACGACAAATAATCTGAAATGTATCATTCCAGCGCGTTGGGGCACTGAACATTGTATTTCGTTTTTGTTTCACCGTTTCAGCATTTTTATGCCAGCTTTCCATTTTTATGCTTTCAGAAGACGCTATTTATTATAAGTGGCCTATATATTTTTTCAGAAATCCCATAATACCTCTCATCTACTACTGCAAATTTCGATACCGTTGTTACAGATTGTTTCTTCGCTTTTCTGTTTTATTCCAAGTTCTACACTGAAGTCTCATATGACTATGGTGTACTGGGATTGAAACATTCGACCGGCTAATTAAAAATATTTGAGCAAGCATCTGACTTTTTCGTCGACATGGCTGGACGTTGAAGCGTGTTCATGTGCTACTTTAAGTATATTTCTCATTTGTATTGCTCCTGATGGTGATATGTGGGGATCGTGGGAGCTTCTACAACATAAAATATCGCCGCTTGATTCTATTGCCACCGATGAACCACGAAGAGAACCTGTACAACAGATTACGTTTCCAATATATGTACCATATCTAGAAAATAGATGGACAAGATATATTTTACGTACTGGCCATGATTTACATGGTTCCTGAAATACTGATCCCGACATATAACTTGTGGTTGTTATCATCGTACAAGAATGGTGTCATTTTTTATCACTGTTTATTTTCAACAGCGGAGCTGTTTATTCCAGCCGTCGGTTGTAATCCGTCCCCAGAAAATTATCATTATCACAAGCCGGCCATGCGGTAAGTTCTTACTCTTCTTTCTGTTCGTCTTCTACTTCATCTTCTCCTTCGTTCACAGGACACGTGGACCGATACCTAGAGTGCACGATTCTGATAATTCTGATGGGCGAGAGAACGAGTACACAGAGAAAGAGAAAGGGTGTACCAAAAAGAAAGAAATGAAGCGATATGAAGATAGGTCAAGAGAGAAATGCTTGGCCAAAAAAATTCCTTGATGAGGCGCGATTCGAATACGCGTACCAACTATCTGAAGGCCAGCATTGTAACCATTGTTCTATCCAGGCATTCTAGGAGATCCCAAAATAGTCTTGTAAAGTATAGTATAGTAAGCGGGTTAGATAGAGAACTCAGGGTGAGAGGTGTAAGGGTGAGGAGAAGAAACGAAACAGTGCAGAGAGGGAAGCTTATCATAGAAAGAGAGATATTGAGAGAAAAAAAGGGAAGCAAGAAAGAATGAGAGAGAATCAAAGTCAAATAGAGAGAAAGATATAAAAAGAGAGATAGAGATAGAAGGAAAGAGGAAGAAATAAATAGAGAGAGTGTGAAAGGGAAGAAAGACACGAAACATATGAGCAGCGATAAAAATAGATGAAGAAAGAAATCGATAAACAGACAAAAAGGGAGAAAGAAAGAAAGAAAGAAAGAAAGAAAGAAAGAAAGAAAGAAAGAAGAAAAAGAAAGAAAGAAAGAATGGAAGAAAGAAAGAAGAAAAAGAAAGAAAGAAAGAATGGAAGAAAGAAGCAGAAAGAAGGAAGGCCACCCAGTTCTCCTGCTCTTGCAGGCTTGGCACCCCTACTGCGAAACTGCCTTGAATTTTTATACCCCCCTAGTGTATTATACTTTAGGAAATTTTACTTACCCAACATGATGCAGGAGAGAAACAGGAAAAGAACGACGCCTGTTCGCTTCATGGTGCCTGTTTTACCATAAAAAATAAGAACTAATTATTGAACGTTTTCGCTTAACAATGTAGTGCTGCTGGTTGCTGTCGCTGTCAGATGCATGATTATTATCAAAAATGTTTCAATATGACTCTATTGTCTGAGTATATGTATAACACTGTTCTCAGTTACTTCCTGTTGTGCAGTTGTCAACATTCGTTAAATTGAAAAAATAGTAATTTTTTCCTCACCATAGTATATGGCTTTCACGATAGGGATCCACCAGCGCACTTAAGGCTTTTGGTAGGGTGTATATTTATAAGAGAAACACATTTCGTATGTTCCCACGCCTGTAAAGTGGACGTGGAATCTAAGACTGTGGCCACATCGCTTACATTATCATCAATGCAATACGTAGGTGTTTATGAACAAATTCATTAGAATTCTCATGAATTTGAGCTGTTTTGCACAAGACTACAAATTCATGCTAAACTTTTCAGGAAGAATCATTTCGTTTGCATCGTACCCAATTAAATGGCTATAGTCAAACATATATTTTACGCATGACCAATAACGAATAGCACCGGTGCAATAAAACTCTCAGTTAAGTAGTAGTGTCCTCATGTGCACTAAATCAGCTACAAGTACACTTTATGAAGCGAATAGCTAAGGCAAACCATTCTGGAAAGGAGGAAATACAACAAAATTTCGTCATTTTGTTGCCATGGACATGCAAATATAGATTGCCAATGAGTACGGTCACGTGCGGAACAGCACAACCACGCTTATGTGTTTTCACGTACAACTGTGTTCACGTGGCTGATAACGAGTAGTCTAAGGCTTCAAGAAAGTAACAAGAATTAAAAACATGCGGTTCCGTTTATTCGTTATCTCAGCTAATAATTAGATGCAGTCAATACTCATAGCAGTGAATGCGCATATTTTATGTCCGGAGAATTTATTCAAAGGAAGGTTGGTGTGCTCTCCTCATGTTCAAAATTGCGGCACGTTGTTCAGTTACTTCCGTTTTATATGCGGTTTTATACATGCACACCAAGCCTGATCGACGCATCTTTACATAAGGCAGCGTTCCACTTCCCATGAACTTCGCATTAGCTTTTTAAGAGTATGAGTAGGCACTATGTATTTTTATTATTACAAGCAGTTTAACCTGCACGTTTCTTCGCGTATATACATAGCTTCAATATCGGTTGGAGCCTAGGCGTAAAAAAGAAGAGCAGTAGACGTTGGGAGGGACAGGTCTTGTTTTTTTTTCATATTTGCAATGGCGCAGCATGTGTCAGCAAGTCCTTCAGATTTCCCGGGTTTGTAAACAATGTGACACTTTTCTACAGTCCAGCAAAACTCACGTGCACAATGCGAAAGTAACTGACTATTGTCACATCTAGCTATATGTGAATAAGGAATAGAGGGATTAGTTATTTCAATCTGTATTTTAAAACGAACAATCATCTATTGCGATGGGCAGAACTAGACTGCAAGACTACGCTAATGCCAGTGAAACATCTGAAGTAAAACAAAAAAAGCTGTGGGTTGAAGCGTGCCGTTGAAATTTCAAATACACATTTGCTGCTAACACTGTTGAGCCATTAGTTCAAACTACCAGCCTAGCAGTACTTAATTAGCTTGTGGCGGCGCAACGATATCTGGAAACTTGTAATACTACTTCGAACATTTCTTACCGTGAATTGCTGAAAGGTATGGTGTTGCAGTGGAACGACGCGCTGCAATCTTCTGATGAGCAGTCGTTTCCAAGTGTTCTTTTATAGCTCCGCTTTTGCTATCAGTGCCAACTCGGGGTAAAGAAATAAAGATCAGTCACATGAATAATGTGCCATTTATCAGTGTACTTGTGTGTCAAACATTGGCAGCCGTGATCTTCCTACACGGCGCGTATTTTCGTGCAAAAAGTTCCTCATATTGTCTCTTCAGACATTTGCAACATACACTTTGGGTGGTACCACCTATCATGCTCTACAAATGGGCAGCGCAGTCACCTGCTTCTAATAAGAATGTACTGATTCGTGATAG
>JALIZH010016151.1:0-13618 GCA_030522465.1 Rhipicephalus appendiculatus
ATAAAAAATGAAACAGGAGCTTGCTGGAAACTTTGACCAGAGTTTGGAGCGCAAGGGGGAGCGGCGTCGGAGGAGGTTGGTCTGTGGACGTGAAGCGCGCTCGCTCGTGAATTTTCTTTTATTTACACATGAGCTCGCCAAGAAAAATGAAAACAAACAAGATTATGATGGGAATTGTGACACGAGCCCGAAGTGGTAGTGGCTTCAGAGGAGGTTGGCTTGGATGCTAGGTGTGCTCTCGACTATTTTAACACAAAAGTGTTTTATGGTGGGGTCCACCAAGACTTCAGTGACGTATTTCCGTCACGGAAATGTCATCGACAAAATACACATGATCAGAAGACAAAAAAAAAAACATGGTTGATACCTCCGTCATGAGAATCGGTATAACACTAAAGTGAAACGTTTCCTTACCGAAGTAGTTGAATGTTTACTGTACATTGATATGAAAGAGCTTGCACAATGCCTATTGGTGTTTGACAGTTATAGCACCGTTTAACGTGGATGCATCCACGTTGACGCTTGGTGGTACATCTGTATCCCGACGACTAACGTCGATGAGCTATGCTTAAACAAACCCTTGTTGTCATATATGCTTGTGGTAGCTGTACGGTGAGAGCGAAACCGGAGAAAGCGGTGTGACCGCCAGAAGAGCGTCACTGATTGGACGCCGTATTCTGGCTAAGGTCGCCTACTTGCGGCATGTTAGAGTTATTGAACACCACTGCCCGACCAGAGGGAAACTCAACGCGCGTCGTGTCTTCTCAGTTGGCCGGCTGCGATTTTTCGCGGGGCGAGTGTTGGGAAAGTGGAGTTACGGCCACGCTAAGCACTCGTGCGTCGCAGAGCTACCATTGGTATGGATGGATGCAACGAGCGACGCCGACTCTCGGTCGTTGCACCTGGCGGTGTGTTAAGGTCGCCACCTGGCAGTGTGTTAATGTGTCGGCAAAATTGCAGTTTTCCGATTCAAAACGCGCCGAATGGGACGGACGCGTAGAAACAGCGCTCTGAAGAAGCTAATTGCGGCTTTCACAGTTATGATGCATTACTTCACCAAGAGCACTCTAAGAGGACAGTGGTAGATATAAAAGGCGCGTTTGTAATGCCTATATAGTATGTGACCGTGGTGCAGTGGATAGTGTGCCCGGCATCTCTTCTTGTGGACCAAGAGGTCATAGGTTCGACTCCCGGTGACGGAACTTGTCTTCTGATCATGTGTATTTTTTTCGACGTCATTTCCGTGACAGAAATAAGTCACTGAAATCTTGGTGGACCCCGACACAAAACACTTTCGTGTTAAAATTTCCGCCAACGGGAGTCGAACCTATGACCTCTTGGTCAGCGACAAGCAATGCCGGGCACGCTTTCCACTGCGCCACGGTCACATACTCTCTCGGTTGTACAAATGCACCTTTTAAATGCGAAGCATTTCTTAGCGAACTTCGGCGACTTTGAGCGTATCTATCTATCTATCTATCTAGCCGCCTACGACTTTGTGCTCTCCTGGCCATATCGTTAATGGGACTTATACCAAAATTGGTATGGCATAACATGACTGTATGACAAACATGAATGGCTGGTCATATCATGAAAATCATGATAACTTGTCATGAAAAGTATGATTTACACGCCATGGCCATAGTGCTCATGGGGCCGTTTTCTTAACTTGATCTATGTAAAAATTGGTACGATGAGACATTTCTCCATAACCAACATAAATGACTTGTGGTAATATGAAAATCATGACCTGCATGTCATGTACAACATGATTTACATGCCACGCTCATGGCGAGCTGACGGCCGCTTCGCTAGCTTGATATACACCAAATTTTCTGTTGAGCGACGTGATCGTATGATGAGCATAAATGACAAGTGGTAATATGGAAATCATGACATGTCATGTGCAACATGATTTGCATGCTACGCTCATGACACTCTCGGGGCCGTTTCACTAGCTTGATATACACCAAATTTGGTATTGAACGACGTGACTGTATGACGAGCATAAATGACAAGTGGTAATATGGAAATCATGACATGTCATGTGCAACATGACTTGCATGCCACGCTCATGACACTCTCGGGGCCGTTTCACTAGCTTGATATTGACCAAATTTTGTATTGAGCGACGTGACTGTATGACGAGCATAAATGACAAGTCGTAATATGGAAATCATGACATGTCATGTGCAACATGACTTGCATGCCACGCTCATGACACTCTCGGGGCCGTTTCACTAGCTTGATATACACCAAATTTGGTATTGAGTGACGCGACTGTATGACGAACACAAATGACAGGTGGTAATATGGAAATCATGACATGTCATGTGCAACATGACTTGCATGCCACGCTGATGTCACTCTCGTGGCCGTTTCGCTAGCTTGATATACGTCAAATCTTTAAGGCGTACGCCTTTATTGTCTCATGCTCACGTCCGTCCGTCCGTCCGTCCCGTCCCTCCCTCCCTCCCTCCAGCCGTGCCCTGGCACGGTACCAGGTGGGCGCCGGGGCGCGCAAACGGACGCCGATCGCATCGGACTCTACAGTGCTCGCGCTTTGCTTACGTAGCGTGCTGTGCCCAGCGTCTCTAAATCATGCAAGGAGGGGGAGACGCGCGCATGACGTTCCATTCTGACCGACCCCGTCTCAGTGGGCACAGGCGTTGGAGGAACGCGCCTTGGAATTGACAAAGTGTCCGTCAATTTAAACGCTGGAACGCGGATGGCGTCTGCACAATGCGCAAAGCGCGAGAATACGAACGCATGCCAAACGGAGGCAGATTGGTGTCGCGTCTCGCTGCGATTCGAGTTAAAAAATTAAGCGAACATAAGTGGCAGGTGGTAACACGAAAATCTTGGCATGCATGTCATCTACAATGCCACGCTCATGGTGCGTTTGCGTCCAGTACGCTAGCTTGATATACACCAAAATTTGTATTGCGCGACGTGACTGCGCGACGAACACAAATGACAGGCCCTAACATGTAAATAATGACAAGCATATCATGTACAGCGTGATTTGCTCCTTGCTGGCTGCTTCGCATTACATCGATTCCCACAGTGCGTGGGATCTGCCGGTTTTTATATCTACCACTGTCCTCTCGCAGTGCTCTAGTTTAAGTGAACTAATGTGTAGCGATGGGCAGAGACGAGAGACGTCGTCGTGAAGGCGGCCAACGTGGCCGTGCCGCTGTCTCGCCACTTTATTGAGCGAAGCCAAACGGAGCGGCGACAACTGCCGGCGTCCAGTCCGCCAGGCACGTGAACCCCTTCTAACTGTCTCGCGGGTCGAGCTCAGCATGAGCTGCACGAGAGGCGCGGCGCGGTGGCTAGTCAAAATGATGATGATGGTGGCGCTACATATTACTCCCCCCCCGCAGAAATGAACCCGTAATGAAAAACGATGAGAGCGTATATACAGAAGTGTTCATGAAACGAGCCAAGAGGGTCCATGGACAGTCGTAGTCGTCAACGTGCACGGACCATCATTCAGGAACCAGTAAGTCTCTGGTGGGCGGCTCTGAGTGTTGCGCAGCGGGCGAGGGTGGCGACGAAGGTTCACTTTTGGAAGGAGTAAGCAAAAACGATAACGTGTAAATCGGGAGTGGGCCGAAAAATTGCGCAGTGCAGCACAACTAAGTTCGCACACACACAATCTGTTGTGATGCTGGCGGTTCTTGGGCACACTCGGGCGAAGGTGTCTGAAAAACCGGGTGCAGCGTAAACGTAGCACGTCTAGGCCAGCGGGTTTAGCCGTACGTCGGTGTGACCGTCGCCGGGGTGGGCGGGCGACGCAGGTGGTGTGGCGATGGTACCGGTAACGTCGTTTGCGGCAGCACTTTAGCAGCTGCGGCGGCTGCACGGTCTGCCGTGTAGAGCGGAGAAGAGTCGCAAGTCGTGCGCTGTGTACAGACGTGATGCGACATGGTTTAACGTGATGACGAGCTGACTCGGAGGGCACCGACAGATGGCTTTGTCCGGCCTTTGACGACGTGTGATGCGTCGGCGTGCGCCGATCACTCGACAAAGTGTTCGAGTCAGAGCAGATGTCGTGCGACGCGACACCCAGCGGTGGGCCTGTTGCGTCACAGTTGTCACGGGCCGTAGATGGCATTGAAATTGTGGAGCACATGGCCTCTGTATCGGTCCTGTCATTCGCCTGGAGGCCCAGTGGATTGGAAGGGCGCACGTTAGGGATGACGGGAAACGAACTGGACCCGGAAGGAAGGGAAGGTGCGTTAGCTGTAGTCGTAGAGCAACATTGGTCAGTAGGTACAGGAGAGCGCGTGCGCGGAGCGGCAGGCGGGTTGTCTGCCTGCGTATCTGGTGGGGCGGAGGTGGTCTGCTCTCCCTGCGTCGAGCCAGGCGGGCGGTCCTCGGGATTTTCCGCCATCGTCGCAGCATTATGCACGGTCGGCCGTAGCTCGTGATGGGCCCGAACATCTGCTGCGGTAGACTTCGAGGACAATGTTGATCGCAGGTGGCAAAATGCGCAGAGCGATGAGTCCGATGAAGAGTCGGGTTGGTTGGACATCGTCGATGGCGATGCCTCCGCGACTGGGGGGCTAATAGCTGGCTTGACGATGTCCATGTCTGTGGCAGACTCCAGCGCGTGCAGCGAGGTTGCCGCCTTGGAGTCTGACGTCTCAGAGGTGTCACGGGCCGTCGAGGTTGGGGAAGACGGGCGAGTGGCCGGCATGCGTGACGGACCCTCGTACCTTCGGAGACCCTCGGGAAGGTCCTCGGGAAGGTCGGTCAACGCAGGGTCGTCTTCTACCTGGTCGTCGTGGTCGGGCGCAGGAATGGGTGCTCCTGTGTCCGGACCCGAGGTAGAAGGAGTCGTAGCCGGGGAAGAAAAGTCGTAGTAAACGGAGAGCTATGGGCTGGCTTTTAGAGCTCGAGTCGACGGAGGGGGAAACCCGGAACTCGCGGCTCATCGGAAGCGGGCGGTAGGTTTCCCCGTAGGAGGCCAGTACCGCTGTGCAGAGGGGTCGTCGTATGGCTGCTGGCTGGATGTCAACGCGGCCGCGAGATGGCGGGAGCTCAACCGGGAGGGCGTGTAGCAGGACGGCGTGCATCTCCGGTTGTGCGGTGACGCCATCCACCATGAGAATGGCATCCAGCTGCTTAAACCACACTCGGGGGTAGACCGGGTTGAATGGCGGCACTTGCGGGTAGGGACGTCGAAGCATGGCAGTGGCCGCTCGTCGAAAGGCGTGCTGTCCGGGTCACCACTGTAGCGATGGACAGAGACGAGAGACGTCGTCGTGAAGGCGGCCAACGTGGCCGTGCCGTGCTTCGCTCAATAAAGTGGCGAGACAGCGGCACGGCCACGTTGGCCGCCTTCACGACGACGTCTCTCGTCTCTGTCCATCGCTACAAATGCATTATGACCGTGCAATCCACGATTAGTTCCTTCAAAGCACCGTTTCTACGCGTCCGTCCCATTCGGCGCGTTTCGAATAGGAAAAGTGCAATTTTGTCGACGCATTATTACATTGCCAGGTGGCAACGTTACCCCCAGCGTCGGCCTCGCTCATAGCATCCATCCATACCGAAAAATCTCTGCGACTCGCTAGTGCTTCTCGTGGCCGCGTTCCCAACTTACGCTCGCCCCGGAAAAATTTCAGCCGGCCAACGGGAAAGAGACCCGACGCGCGTTGCTTTTCCCTCTGGTCGGGCAGTGGGGTTCAATAACTCTAACATGCCACGCGTTCGCGACCTTAGTCTAAGTTCGGCGTCCACTCAGTGACACTCTTCTGGGTGTCACACCACTTTCTCTCATTCCGCTCTTACCGTACAGTTACCAGAAGCATCTATGATCCCAAGGGTTCGTTTTAATCATTGATCATGGACGTTAGTCGTAGGGATACAGATGTACCGCCAAGTGTCAACGTGAATGCATCCACGTTAAGCGGTGCTATAACTGTCAAACACCAATAGACATTGTGCAAGCTCTCCTTTATCAATATACAGAAAACATTCAACTACTTCTGTAAGGACACGTTTCACTTTCGTGTTATACCGATTCCTATGACGGAGGGATCAGCCGTGTTTTTTTCCGTCTATGGTTGAAGCGCATTCCGGTCCTCTAATTTGAGTCAAGAGTTGTGAAAACTTCGTGACGTCATAATGACGTTGAAGAGGACGATTCCGAAAGAGAGGGCGCGCTGCTGGCCGAGCTTCCTCCAATCAGCGACGGCTGAAATGGAGAGTCCATTACACCGACACATCGAGAGAAGCTTGCCAAGTGAAGTGATGTATTTTATGCCCCGATTCCCCGTACGGGTTAAAATGAAAGACTACCGGCGGCGCGCCCGAAATTATTGCCCGGCGGCGGCGGCGGCGTGGCCACTCTGGAAATTTCGGCGGCGGTGCAATCGGCGTGAGCAAAAACAGGCAGCGGCGGCGGCGCGGCGCGGCGGCGCACAGCTCTAACTCCAATGATACAGGCGTCACGTCGTGCTAGCGTCAATTGTAGTTAAGCGCCATCCACTGAAGTTGGTCTACGTAGCACTATCCAGGGCTACCATCCTCGCTAGCACAAGCGCTACATTTCAGCTTACCGCTTCTGGTGTTGGTAATAACCATCTTGCTCTTGGCACCGTTACACAACGGTAAACAACTAGTTATACAAAACATATGCGACTGTTTAACAATCATATCAGTGGGTATAACACTTGTGCATATATTAATCGTCATTTCGTAACGTTTCGCTCAACAAAAAGTTACACCACTGTCACCTTCCCTCCGCATGCTTCGCATGGCATCGATTCCCACGGTACGTGGGATCTGCCGAAATTTTATTATCAATTTGCACTTTATACGCAGCCTCATGGCGAAGACGATGATGCGGCAAAAATCACCCTTGAGTGACCTAATAATTGCTGTCGTAAAAAGTAACGCGGTCCCTCATGCAATCGCCTAAGAAAACTCGATGGCGGAAGGGCATATTCTTTTTTCTTATAACATCGGAACTGTGTAAGCTCGAGGTTTCACGCTGAAGTGTGCGCAGAAAACTATCACCATCATGAACGGCATCTACCTTCGAAAGCATAGCTGTGCCTATCGCGTGCAATGCACTAACGTCTGTTCTTTTTATCCTCTTCATCTTCTGCTTCAATGCCTGAACCCGTGCGCCCGGTGCGCGCCCTCCCGCGACACTGATTTGTCGGTCGTGGGATACAGTAATTAGGATGGGCGAGAAAATGAGCACGAAAACAGAGAAAGAAAGGAAGAGAAAAAAAACAGAGATTGAATAACAAAGGGCAAAATAGACAGAAAGAAAGGAAGAAAAACAAGAACAAAAGATAGAAAGACGCAAAAACTAATACACAGAGCAGAAAAAGATAGCACGAAACAGGCGCAAGAAAGAAAAAGAAAAAAACAGAAAGCATGACAGAAACAGAGAGAAACAAAGAAAGAGAGAAGAAAATCTAGAGAGAATGAGAGTGAAAAAAAAAGGGGAAGAAAGAGCCAAAAAGATAGAGAGAAATAGAGACAGAAACAAAGAAATAAATATAAACAGCGACAAAAAGGAGAGAGAAAAAAAATGAAGAGAAAGAAAAGGAATGAGAGGAAGACAGAAAAATAAAGAGAAAGAAAGAAGACGGCCTAAATCCACTGTTCCTTTGAGATTGGCACCACCAGTGCGAAGCTGCGTTAATTAGATTTTTTTCTTTTCACTTCATTTCTTCTTCCGGCGCGCCACCTTTGCGCGGTGGGGCGGTGCGTGCAGCGTGCGCCCGTCATTATGCAACCTAGGCCTTGCGAGTGCGAGCTGATATTCTTTGTTTTCCCCGCGATCTGCGCACGAAGCATCTTGGCTTCAGTTTGGCTGAGTAGTGAGTGGTGTGCGCAAGGGACGCTTCCGAACGTCGACCAAGATGTCCCGCCCAAAGCAGTGCAAATCTCTGACGTTGGAGAAAAAAATGCAGCGGTGGCGACTACCAGCTCATACGATGTGCGGAGCAGCTTGAGAACGCCTTTCTCGGACCGAATGCGAACGCCAAGCAGGCGAGCATCAAGCAGTTTTTCCATCCGCAGTAACACATTTTTTTTTCTGTGAATTCTTTTGCCTTTATTACGGTAGCTCTCCCGTGCAGTGGAGCTTTTGCTAGCAGCACTGGCTTTTCTTTTATAGTGACCCGGCCACACATTTTCGGCGTTTTTGCTTGACTCGAAATACCGCTTATCTCGAAAATTTTCCCGGATTTTACGACTTCGAGTTAACGAGGGATTACAGAATATAGTTGCGGTCAGTTCGTTTCCACGCCCACAGCTTCGGTGCGCTCGCGTGGCCAGAGCAATGCAAACTTTTCTTTCGTGTATTCTAAAGCTGCATTCGCAACCGCGAAAACAAATTAACTATATCGCTGACAGTGGTGCCGGTCCTAGTTAACTACGAAGTTTTACCGCATTCTAAAACTACTTCAGCTTCGTTTGAATAAGTACGTACGAAGATCCAGAAAGCTGGTTTATGCACTGGAAGGATGCCTCTAAATGCGGACATTTGCGGCCCCGGGAAGATGTAGAAACAGGAAGATCACGGAGAAGACAACAAACTAAAAGAAGGCTTATCATCATGATGCTGTTATGTTTTGCTCTTCTGAATAAACGACTCTAACCGCTGCGGTTCTTCGGTTTGTTCGCTAACAACAGTTGTCATGGCGTCACTATGTGACGTCACCACATGGCATCGTCGCTCGGGAAAATGACGGCCGATTACGGGAACAGTGCTAAAGCGGGTAAGGTGCAGGAAGCTTGCAATGTCTCCTATATTGGATGTAATGCAATCAACGTTAGGTCAGCGGAGGCATGGGAGGATCGATATCTTCGAATGAGAAGAAAAAATGAGCTGCACTTAAGGGCGAAGCAATGAATCCGATAGCCACAAATTGTAATGTTACACAAAGTAAGGCTATCAGCTAACCCTTTGGATCTTGTCCCGCTTAACTCAATGAAACGTCGTTTATATGATTAGGGCCGCTCCAGAGACCGAAGTTGTTTTCGTGCTGCCAGTCCTCTAAACGCGAGGAAAGCGTTCAGGGCACAGAAGGTTTATGAGCCGTCTCCTGAAGTCTGTCGAGATAGCACGCGTGTCAACAACAGCGCACCTCGAGCGACGCATCCGTCTTCTCTCCCCTGGCGTCCCTTGATGCTCCTTAGAAGGGCGGTACGTTTCCTCTCCGCACGCTCAGCAATCCGCAGCGGGCCAAGTTATCGATGCTATCCATATTGCTATCGAAAGCCATCTATGGTACCGATGCTATCGATAGTGGATGATGCTATCGCATGCGCCCTCCCTGCGACGAAGACGGCCGGGTTTCATCTCCGCTTCAGCCGCGTTCGTCGCCAGCGCTCGCGAGCTTCTACTCACGGGTAGAGGGCCGAACACAAGATTCGCGGGGGGTCTTATCAATTTCGACTTTACACGGAAAATGACGGCGACGGCGATGGGAAAAACTCGTCGAAAGTGTCCGTATAATTGCTAATGCCACAAAATTGCTTTATTCTTCGAGTCGCATAAGGGGTTCTGTGAGTTTCTTTTTTTTTAACAAGAAAGTATTTTATGCGGGGGTCCACCAAGACTTCAGTGATGTATTTCCGTCACGGAAATGACATAGAAAAAATACACAGGATCAGAAGACAGAGTAAAAAAGTTCCGCCAACGGCAGTCGAACCTACGACCTCTTGGTCCACCAAAAGCAATGCCGGGCACGCTATCCACTGCGCCACGGTCACATACTCCTAAAGCTTTACAAACGCGCCTTTTATATCTACCACTGTCCTCTCAGAGTGCTCTTGCTTAAGTGAAGTAATGCATCACGACCGTGAAATCCACGATTAGTTCCTAAAAAGCGTCGTTTCTACGCGTCCGTCCCATTAGGCGTGTTTCGAATACGAAAATTGCAATTTTGTCGACGCAATAACAAACTGCCTGGTGGCGACTTTACCCCAATCGTCGAGCTCGCTCATAGCATCCATCCATACCAAAAATAGCCCTGCGACGCGCGTGCTTTGCGTGTCCGTAACTACGCGTTCCCAGCTTACACTCGCCCCGCGAAAAATCGCAACCTGCCAACGTGGAAGGCACGACGCACGTTGCGTTTCCCTCTGGTCGGGCAGTGGTGTTGAATAACTCTAAAATGCCGCGAGTAGGCGACCTTAGCATAAGTTAGGCGTCCAATCAGTGACGCTCTTCTGGCTGTCACGTCGCTTTCTCTGATTCCGCTCTCACCCTACAGCGATCACAAGCATCTATCACCGCAAGGGTTTGTTTAATCATAGATCATGGACGTTAGTCGCCGGGGTACAGATACACCACAAAGCGTCAACGTGGATGCATCCATGTTAAACGCTGCTATAACTGTCAAACACCAACAGACATTGTGCAAGCTCTCTTATATCAATATACAGAAAAGCATTCAAATACTTCTGCAAGGACATGTTTCACTTTCGTGTTATACCGATTCCTGTGATGGAGGGATCAACCATTTTTTTTCCTTTTTTTTTTTAAATTTAGCGATGCGGTATCTTCACGCTTCAAGCTGGGCCGGCTGACTTGCTCGTCGAGAAAGTCCTTCAGCAGAGTTAGCTCCATATGCGTGACTGCTACTTGTGCTGAACCAGAATGCATAAGAGCTACGGCAAATACTTCAGTTTAAGAATCCCGTAGGAATAATGGGCCCACTCATGATTGCGCAGCGCAATTTCGAGTGTGGCCATTTCGAACTGGTACAATTCACCGTACATTACAAGCTCCCAAAAAGAAGCACATTTAACTGCTCCTGGTACCGAGCTTATATTCCCTCTTCATCATATGCACTGAACCCATATTATTGCGATAGCAATTATATGGACAGTCTGACGGGTTTTTGCCGTTGCCATCGCCGTTGCCGTCGCCGTCGCCGTCGCCGTCAGTCGCGTATAAAGTCCGGAGTGATAAGATTCCCCAGCGCATTGTATGTTCTACCCGCGGGTAATAGCGCGCGAGCGGGGCGGCGAACGCGGCAGAAGCGGAGATCAAACGAACCAGGCACTTCTCCATCGCTTCGAGGCGCATGCGATAAGATCCCCCGGCTTGTTAGACCGGCGTTGAATGCTCAAGCAGACGGGAAATGCCCCGATCGTCTTTAACGAGCGTGAAAAGACGCGAGGAGGGAGGAGGGGGTCCCTCGAGCAACCCTTGCGACCTTTGATTTTACGAGCGCGGTCGTCGCTAGCATAGGTCGGCAAACTCACTCGAGTCGACTCAATCGGACTCACTCAGACTCAGATCGAGCTGTGAGTCTGAGTCTGAGTGAGTCCAGGTGAGTAATCTTATGGTGAGTTTGAGTCCGAGTGAGTCCAGTTGAAGAAGATTTTTGTTAGTGTGAGTCCGAGTGAGTTCGGGTCAGGAAAATTTTGGTGAGTCTGAGTCCGAGTGAGTCCAAAGAGCAAGATATATTTTTTGAGTGAGTCTGAGTGAGTTTCACTTTTTTGCCGACCTATGGTTCAATCTACTCATCTTCAGCCTTATCTCGATTCACGTTTATACTCATGTCTACTGTCAACATAATCCAAAGCAGTGTCGTTCATACAACATTTCAATATTTAGCGATCAGAGGCACGAATTACGTAAGGGCTGCCTTGACCTCCCCCCTCCCCCCGAGGCAACTCTTCCAAGGAAGATCTTGATAAATATATTTTATGTAGTCACGTCTGTCAAGAAAACTGACCTTACTGGTTTGCTAGCTGTGATAACTCGTATTCGAAGGTACTCTATCAAAAGGCGCCAATAATATCACCAATTACGTGAGATATTGGTGTTAAAGAGCGTTGACACCATGGTTCATAAAGCTAATTCTTGGCCAATGGACTCATGAGTCGACTTACTCGGACTCACTCAGACTCAGATCGCGCCGTGAGTCTGAGTCTGAGTGAGTCTGGGTGAGTAATGTTTTGGTGAGTTTGAGTCCGAGTGAGTTCGGTTGAAGAGAATTTTCGTGAGTGTGAGTCCGAGTGAGCCCCAAGCACAAAATATATTTCATGAGTGAGTCTGAGTGACCTCCACAAGTTTTGCCGACCTATGGTCGCTAGCACGTGCGTTATCTCGCTATCTCAGCAGCCGTCAGCGGGCGGCTCGCCTCGCATACCCTTCTAGGTGCTGCACTCTCAACGCGAATAAAAATGTGCGAATAGTGTCTCTGGAGCGGCCGTTTTGTAGAGTTGCGTGCTATCGGATCCAAAAAAGAGTTAGCTGCCAGCCCCACTTTGTATAACATTACAGTTTGTTGCTATCGCATTCATTGCTTCACCCCTTGCGGTGAAACTGTGACTTTATTCTGTCCATTTCGCTTCAATTTCTTACTACTGATATTTGTTTGATCGATCATGCACCATTTGATTAAGGAGAATATTGGTCCTAATTGTTTCACCGTGCCCTAAAGGAGCAAGAAACTTTTTAATAAAAATCAGAAAAGGGTACTCTAGGCACCCAGAAATGGCAAGGGATATTGTGTTCTGATTGACCTTACTTATTTTTATACACTAGAAAGGACGCGTATCCATCACTAAAGCCATGCTCCTATTTTCAGGAAGATCGCCGTATACTCTAAGCAAAAATGCCAAGAGAGATCCACAGGACTCTCTTTCGTTCCTCTCTTGAATGGTTTTAAGTAGTACAATCAGCAAATAAAAGTTACCTTTGCTGCATGGGTAAGTTCGCTCTTTAATGGCGCGCGTGGAGTCGTCGAGAGTATCGCGCTGCTTCCGTGCAGCGCGTTTTGAGTCACTGTCGTGACGCAAGAGACAATATACCTGTCAGAACACAGATGATCAGTTTACAGGGCCCGTGTCTCGCCGCCGACTGCGAAGCGAACTGAATATAGGTGGGCGCATTATCCTGGTGAACAACGCCAACGTTGCCAGATGAGCAAAAGGCTCAATTCCCCAGTAGCGTAGAAACGTCGGCAGGTATCAATGAAAGCCCAGCTTGTCTGCCCGAAGTTCCCGTACGGAGCAGGGGAGCGAGCACGAAGGGGGCGTTTTCTTAACCTGATGAACCAGGCGTGTTTTGCAGAAAAGCAGGGTTCCAAGCTTGAAAGAACACCTTAGCAGCATCGGCAGGCGTCGATGGAACCGTAGCTTGTCACCCAAACGGGAAAAGCCTCAGGGGAACCAGGAAATCTGTCAAAAGACGGATGATCAGTTTACAGTCCCGTGTCTCGCCGCCGACTGGATAATAATAATAATAATAATAATAATAATAATAATAATAATAATAATAATTTAATTATTATTATTATTATTTATTATTATTATTATTATTATTATTATTATTATTATTATTATTATTATTATTATTATTATTATTATTATTATTATTATGCAGGGGCCTTTAATGTCACCTGTTCACTCTTTATTGCGTCAAGGGAAGAGCAGAATGTACTAAGAAGGCCTCAGCACTGTTTCATGCATGAGTAGACGAAAAGGCGACGTTCTGCTGCATTGCATTGACGAATATACAATAAATGAAAAATACATGGTTGAGCCCTCCATCATAGGAATCGGTATAGCACGAAAGTAAAACGCGCACTTACAGATGTAATTGAATGGTTACTCTATATTG